>JACSYO010002144.1:0-20000 GCA_016806645.1 Ophiodon elongatus
ATATAAAAAACATATATATATATATATATATATATATATATATATATATAAATAAATAAATAAATAAATAAATATATATATATATAAATAAATAAAACGGGATAATCCTCAAGCAAGTTCTGAAGTTATAGGAAGCACATTTTATTTTCTATGATTTCTTGGCAGGTTTATGATGGCTATCAAACCTCAATATTTTATGGTACAGACAAAACATGTCTGTAGGACAGAGTAAAGTAGCAAAATCTGGAATTAAATGTCTGGTCAGATTTGCAATCTCTCTTGCAGTAGTTCCTGATTTAAATACAAACATTCTGCCAATTTTAGGCAAACTTCTTTTGTTTAGTGGTAACAACGTTTTGTCGGAAACATATCAAATGCTTTAGAAATTGAGAAATGTAATATAAAAGGACATTACAATAAGAAAATGATTATGTCTCAAAGACATTACAATACAAGAAAAATGACTTGGGTTGTATTTCACATTATTATGTTTGCGTCCTCACCAGTGGGGGCCTGTTGGGACATGCTGTTGGTTCCATACAGGGACAGGATGGAGTCCTTGGACAGCGGTTTCTTGGCCGTGTCTTCAGTTTTAGTGGTGCTACTGGCGTCACTGAACAAGTCCAGGTCTCCCTGCCCCGACCCTGAGCTGGCTCCGCCTCCTGTTGCTCGAGCTTGTGTCGGAGTGCTGGCTGCGTTACTGGAGCTCACCTGACCGGTGGAAATGTTTTAGATGAAGGTATGGAGTAACAATGACCTGAATTTAAAACATCAGTGGCTCAATTTGAAACCTGTACTGAAGAACAGGTTTTTAATGAAATCAACAAATCATCATCATTAAAAGGTTCAATCATTAAATCCAATTACATTGGATTAAAGTTTACGACCTCGTTGTCATACAGCCATCAGCTATTTGACAGAATGGCTTTCATGTTTTCTTCATGTATAAAAAGGAGTGGAAACACACACACACACGCGCACATACACACGCACATGCACACGTTTAGCCAACTGATTGCCTCATTAGCTGCATTCATTTTCTGTCTCTTCCTCTTTCACCGTCTCTCAGTATCGGTGTTTCTGTCTTGTGGGCTATTGACGCTGGTAGTTATCATTTTACTTTTTATTTTCTACTGCACACTTAATTTCAGTCGTACAACTAGACAACCATTACTGTCAAGCCCTTCTGAGCATCATTCATAAATTAGTACTAAATCTGAACGGGGGAATTCTTGCTGGATTTTACCTGAGAAAACTGAGCTGCAGATGAGGAAGCGGGGAGGGGGTTGGATACCATAGGGCCGAATATATCCAGGTCATTGTTGTTCTGGCTTGTGCTCGTGCTACCATTGTTAGTTGATGCAGCTGCCGGTACGTCTGACGGAGAGGTAAAGAAACTGGTTTTACAGGTAGAAATTAAGAGCTTACAGTTAGAGAAAACAAGTGTTGGACCATTTTGACACAACATAACTCACTGATGATACTCCCAATGACATCCTACCTGAATTCACAAGAACTTATGAAAGATCATAAATAAAACCATATGCAATTGCTGTGAAATGGTGTGTAAAACAAAACCGGGCTTATGTTTGCTAATGTGAGAGTCCGTGTCATCTTTCTATTCATTTAACTGAAAGGCCCTCCAACAGCTGCAAAACAGCCTGCACAGTAAGCATCATGGTTATTACAGTAAAAAAAATTATCAGCTTGCCCTCATTAGCTCATTGACCACAACACCTCCAAATAGTGCAATGCTCCTCATTAGCATAAATACGTCATCTTACTTGAAAACTGTAAATTAAATTGCTGTAATGAAGTGATAACATACATATTCCTAGTATAGTCACTAATGTCATAGCCACCTCATCTAAAAAGGTAGGTGGACAAGTACACAAATCAATCGAACAATAACCTGCAGTTATTTGACCATGAGAAACAACTAATTTTCTATACATCAATGCAGAAATATTCACATAATATTCACTGCCACTTGTACACTGCAAGACCTGCTGCAAGTGATCCAGCAATGGACCAATGAGCAAAAACTTTTCCATATGGTTGGCATAAATGTGCTGTAAGCAACTGATATACGGTGTTGCCCTCATTCATGATGTGTCAAACTGTCCCCATTGTACGGTTTATCCCGTATAATATTTAGGGCTGGTCTTCCAAAGAAAAAAGGTCCAAACATAGATGTAAAAAAAACAAGAAGTTACTAGTCATTCGCTAACCACGGTGATTGAGTCAGCAGCTTTAACGCTTCCTCTGAGAAACTCACAAAAAAATCTTGCTGTGGTTCATTGCCTCAACAGCAACTTAAAAGAACAACAGACTTCATTAAAGTTCTCATACCACTACAGATAACACAGCGGATCAGATTGGTTTGTCTGCTTCTTGTCAGATGAGAGTAACAGGAATGTACAGTAACAGTAACTGCTATGTTACACGGGTGCTAGAAACCAACTGAAAGGATAACACAGTGCCTTTTGACATTACTCTCAAGCCCACTGATTGATTATTACACATTGAGCCGACCAGTTTACAGTGATGACAACACAAGCTACAGACAGAGACAGTCATGGTACACAATCACAGCCATAACATGCCACAGCATGCTACACCAAACAAGAGTTACAGGCAACTCATCACACATACAGTCAAATTAAATACAAATCAGTAATCTAGAATTGCACATCACTGTCAGCCCATTAACCCTCCAAACTCCCGGCTCAATGAGTTTACAGTCTTCCACTAATTTATTGGAACCGGCAATAAAAGGAAAACAATTACAAGCTGAAAACTTATTTAACCGGATTCCATAAATATCTCAGACTCAGTCAGCACATTCATAAGGGTTATTTCAGAAGATTTTTTATTTTTCCAGCAACACAAGAAGTGCTGAGATACTCACCAAGGCCTAGGAGGTTCACAGAGGGTTCTGAAGTCTTAGCGGGGCTGATTTTGGGAGCTGGCCTGGACTCTTCACTCTAAAAGGAATGGTAGTTAAAATAAATAAAATAAGTAAGGAAATCTCCATATGGGATAAAAATAATACTGAGGAGCATGTTCATTCAACAGCTCTACCCATGAAGGAATGTGCGAGAGACACTTACCTTGGTGTAGGAGGACACCTTGCTGCCTCTGTCTGGCTCCCTCTCTTTCTTACCATCTTTTGGCTAAAAAAAACAAAAGAAACTCAAAATGAATAACATGAAAACTGATGCTAGCGTAAGCCACTTGTCTGTAAAAGTGTGTATACTACTTTTAAAAGCATGTACATTATAGCTATTTAGTATAAAAAACTGGATACATACACTGCTTCCATTGGTCACATTCTTGCTGTAGTATTTCTTCTTTTCATATTTATCCCTGATGAAGAATTCCACAGCTCTTAGGTCAGAGTTAAGAGAAAGATGGGAGATGAACAAGTAAAAAATGAATAGCTTCAGCATATACAGTATGGCACTTTGAAGTTATTTTAAGTGTCTGCTGATAGTGAAGGATACTGGTCTGTTTGAGGTCTTCTGAAGTTTTCTGGAAGGTTTGCCTCATAAAGCTTCCTGGCATTGGTGTTACCCATATCCTGTATACTCTTTAAAAAAAAAAAAGAAAAAAAAAAAAAAAAGGAGGAGGACAGAGGTTTATATATATAAAATTACAACTTGTATGTTCATGTTATCAGTAAACGTCAAGGTGAAAACTGGCAGTTATGGTAAGTTCCAAATGACACCAATGCAGCGTAGTGACAGACCCAAACAATTTGCATTATGGAAGTTGTAGGATCTGGTATGTTTGAAGCTTGACTCATACAAGGGAATAAAAGTTAAGCTCTCTCACTGTCAACCAACTTTATTGAGGCACAGTGCTAGAGAGTACCCCTTTATAATAAATGTGCAGTCTTGTGAGAGGTCTGAGGCTTTGAAGAGGAAAGGCTGGTTGTCAAAGGGACAGATATGCTCAAGTAAAAGGATGCTGAAATCAATCTCCTTAAGTCCCATACAACAAAGACTTTGCAATAATGTCTCACCACAATGATTTAAAGCATCGTCTTCTGTAATTGAACCAAAGTACACAGAGAACAAAACAATACCTGGATTTGTTCTGAAGTCCATTGGTCCAGGTTGACTGACTTGACCCTGGATATGTGCACTCCCAGGTTCCTGTGGATACCAGCACACCGGATGCAGATAAATACTCCCAGATTCCAGGATGCCCATCTTGGTCCTGATAAAGCAAAAACAAAAAACAGTTTTGTGATTTAATTATGGAGAGATGTCTGAAGAAAAAAAACATAAACGTGCACGAACTTGTAGTGACTTAAAGTGTCAAAAGCCAGCTCTGCGTTCTTTACCAATGACCCAACATGAAGACAAGCTCCTGTGGAGAACCTGCCCCAGTTTGTTGAACCGCTTGTAAAACCCGACGAA
The DNA here is from genome assembly GCA_016806645.1 of Ophiodon elongatus. NCBI lineage: Eukaryota > Metazoa > Chordata > Actinopteri > Perciformes > Hexagrammidae > Ophiodon > Ophiodon elongatus. The sequence continues at coordinate 4,428 of JACSYO010002144.1, forward strand.
AGAGCCGGAGGCTGCGTTAAGGAAGAGCGGCAGGCTTGTGTAGATTTAGAGAAGTTAGCTCGCTAGTTAGCCACTTAGTTTAGCTTCAGGGGGAGAGGTGTCAGCTGACTCGCTGGAGCCAGTTACACACAGCTAGCTCGGCTCCGCTAACCGACGCAGACGCCTCACAGTGAGCGCGCTCGCGACGGGTTTTGGGTGAAAATGTGAAGTCCGTGAAGTTGAATTGTTCCCAAAAACCCGGCGGTGTGACTGTGGTACCTTTCGCCTCGCAGTCGGCGCAGTACTTGTTGTCGTCCTCCCTCAGCATTTTGGACAGGATGGCCTGGTGCTGCTCGTTGAGTTTCAGTGCCTTCTCCCTCTCCGAGCGGGTCGCCATAGTCGCGGCTTAAGTTGGACTTCTTTAATAAAAAAAATAACTCGACTTCAATCAGTCAGTAAATCGAATTACGTGTCTGATAAAAGACCATAATCAGAGCGATGAACGCCTCGGAGAGAGCTGTGAAAACACCCGGAACCGGAATCCCCTCTCCGCCCACAGGAATGCTAAGGGTGACGCGGCGGACGCGTCTGATTGGACGACGGCTCTGACGTCATCTGACGTCGTCTGACGCACAAAGTTTCTCATGAAATAAGTTTTTCATTTTCGTTAAAGAAAAAAAAATATATATCGTTGTCTGCACTAAAAGTTAATCCACCACTTCCCTTTAATAATTTTGACTGAAAAGATGGCGACTGGCTGCTTCCATCAACCATGAACAAAACTCCACATCTGCAGTTCCCAAGTTTATTGAACATGAAAATATATACATACAAATAACACTTGGGTACTTTAAGGCTTTAAAAAAGTCACATTATAAGCATCTCAAACATCTTTAAAGGAAAACCAAATATATAGTCATAAATACAAACTTACATTTCTCACTGCTGATTAAATCTTGACATCGAAAACAGCTATGAAAATAGGATCAAAGGAAATCTGTACTAAAGATAAGATATCAACCCTAATGATGTGAGTTTACACGAAATTGAGACTTAAATGTAGGTGTTCTCTGATGTTTTAAAGGACCCATGGTTACTCTGTACAACAGATCTTAAAAAAATACTCGTGAACCCTAATTGGGGAAGTTACTAATTTAATAATTCACACTTCATTATATCTCTAACCTCATATATTTCCCAGCTCTTCTTCTTCTTCATACGAGCTAACATAAATATACATAATGATGGCACTATACAATCTGACTGAAATTAGAAACATTAGCAGATACGTGGTACTTCAGATGCCTATTGCACCACTGCCTCAACAGAAGGTTTCCAGGCGGATCTTGAAGTTATTCTCTTGGTGCCTCACTGCGATGCCATAGCGGAGCAGCATCTCTATGTACGGGGGCCAGAATGTGTTGTCCAGTGTTACATAGGGGTCATGTGGTGTATTCAGGACCTTGTTCATGAGCAGCTGTGAGGGTACAGAGGGAGATTGATGTTAAGTAAGGGTGCAAGGAGATACAACCAATAAAGTATGCAGGTAGGCATTTACAAAGAGACAGTTCAATAGATTTTGATTTGCATTTCTTTCTCTATTCGACAATACACACTGGAAGGAGATGCTAGGAAAGAGATGATGTTACAAAAGTGCCTTCCCACACTAAAATACTGGATGTTTTTTTTATGCACATTCTATGTACCATGGCCAACAAAATACTAAGTATTTTCAAAAATATTTGAGTTTGAGACAATTACAATGATGTATACAACTGCCTGACCAAAATACATGGGCAGCACTGAGAGTTGGCAGAATTAACAGCTGCGAACCGTGACAACCATACGTCAGTCAAGTGGACGGGAGGGGAGGAGAATAAGATGTAACTATTCACTGTCATTGAAAAACAATAAGTTATAGTAGTCTTGCTTTATATATTACAGCAATAACCAACAACAAACACACCTATGAGCTCCTTCCCCATCATATACCCATTGATTGGACAGTTTCAACATCCCAGTGGAAGTCTTTCACAATAGATATTTTGACACATATATATATATATATATATATATATATATATATATATATATATAGATATATATATATATATATATATATATAGATATAATATAGATATATATATAGAGATAGATAGATATATATATATATATATATATATATACATACACACATATATATATATACATATATATATATACACACATATATATATATACATATATATATATATATATATACACACATATATATATACACACATATATATATATACACATATATATATTATATATATACACATATATATATATATATATATATATATATATATATATATATATATATATATACATACACATACATATATATATATATATATATATATATATATATACATACATATATACATACATACGTACATATACACACAGTATGTATGTGACATGTATGTAATTTGTCTGGTGTTGTGGTATAACGGATATAGTATAATATATATATATATATATATAATATATTACATACATATATATATACACATGTATGTATGTATGTATGTATGTATGTATGTATGTATGTATATATATATATATATATATATATATATATATATATATATATATCCGTTATACCACAACACCAAGACAAATTCTAAAGTGAAAAGCTACATGTCAATAAACCTGTATGATAATTTTTGATATTGACTCCTTTCACTTAACGCAAGGAAACATAATTGGACATCGAAGTTGATTATGTAGTGCATCAAAACCCACCTCAAGAATTTCATTAAGTGAAATCAAGTCTTCATCTAACTCCTGGGCAATGTTCTGAAAATAAAAACAAAAGATGGTTAACTGCACTGGTGTAGTAACAGCACAGGTTTTGCATGTTAACAGGCTGCAAAAAGCACGGACGATCATCAAACACAGAACAGGCCGCTGCACCTTGTTCTTCTTGTTCGTACTGGATTCATTCTGAGGGAGACTGACGTGCTTCTCCAGTATGTCCCCCAGAGACTCCATCAACTTTTCCTGGTAGATCTTCATTTTATGAATTTTTGCCTTAGTGTCCTGCAATATACTGTGGAATGCACATGTCAACACAAACAAACACACATTTTGGTTCATACATACAGTTTTCAAAGTGAAGTTTGAGTAAGATTGAGTGCTTCAGTGCTTTTGTTTGTGCTTGTGTGCTCTTGTATGTTTTCTTTGAATGCCAGCCTTCAGTGGAAATACACCTCAAAGCTTGAACTCCTCTGGTTCAGTGTGATCGCCATGACACTCACCTGTGCTCTGAAAATGTCCCCTTTTCCATTTTAAGTCGTTCAACATGGTCATTGGCAGCTATCAGCACCTGTTTCTTCTCCTCCAACCACTTCTGTTCCCTAAAATATATTAACTTTCAGAACAATGCACTGAGCAAAACAAATGAAAAGTATCTTCCATTCACTTCTGAGAAACATTTATATGCTCTGAGAAAAGTCTGAAATATTACTAAAAGATTTACGCACAGTTCTTTAGTTTCTCTCAATTTGTCTCTTTTTGCTTCATGGCAAGAAACAACCATCTCAAGTTCAGAGCCCAGCTTGAGCATCTTTGGAAAACAAAGTGGGAAAACAGATTGCATAACTAGAACTGAATTTAAATAAGGAATTTCAACAAGACACATTCTTCAATGTTACATTTCACACACAGACATACCTCCTCTTTTCCAGCTTGAAGTAAAACTTCTGAATTTAATGCCAGCACTGGATAGAGCAAAAATAAATAAACAAATACTATAAATACATTTATAAAATGCTAATTGTGTAATAGCAAACAGTAGATAGAGCAGGTATAAACATTTCAAATTATGTTAAAGCCTGGAATCACAATTTGATAAAGTTAAAAAGTCTGAAAAGAAATCTGGATTTAAGAGCAATGTTTGTTGCACCAATTTCACACCAGTTTAAATGGTTTCTGGCTTGCTGTAACTGTGGCATAAAAACTGTGGTTCTGGTTTGTGGTATTCATATTTCAGTTGTAAGCACTTATATTTCGTTACTGTTACAGCTTCTATCAGTGTGAATAGAGGACTTACATTCTGGCTCCACGGTCAGCCACTGCTTCAGTTCAGCTTCTGTTGCAATCAGTCGACTTACTGCCTATTGAAGAAGAATATTCACACATTAAACATATTAAACACATGCCATCACATTTATGAAGGCTATTGATTAGTTATTAAGTTATTTACATACACCAATGGCACACCTAATGAATGTAAACAAATAAGCCAACAATATTTTTGTAATATGTGACACGGAAAATTCAAACTAAACAACGGTTTAGTGTTAGCTGATTGTAAAGCTTCCAATGGATATCAATCATCTCAGTTTGGTGTGGTGAAATACTTTCTACTTTCTCCAATTCTAATAGTTTCAACAAGCCTTGGAAAGATTTGGTGATATTTTAACTGGAAGTTAGTTCATCTGTGCCAACAGGTGAGGATGAGGTGGTTATAGTTTGTTGAAGCAGGTTAGCTTAGCCTGAAGACTGGTTCAGCTAAACTCCAGTGGAGATGCGGTACAAGTCACGGTGAGGCAGTATGGTATTTGTTTTTCTATGATGTCATCCCTTTAGGGACGCACAGTATGTGTGATGCAAAAATAAACGTGGATGAACCAACTTTGAAATGCTGCATCATTTGTAAACATTTATATCATACTTATGGCTTGTTATTTATATCTGTGGCAACATTGAGAACAAGCCTCTTTGACAGCTCTCTCCCATTTTGTTTCATTGAGTTTCCCTTAAACCATAAAGTGTTGAAAGTTGGTGGTGCGGTTTGATGAGCTTTTGGTGGCTGTCCAAGCAGTTTCTCTGTAGTCTTCCCTTCCCTGTGCTTATACTTGATTAGTCAGATAAATAGGTTATTTTACTTGTCTCTGTAAATACCTTTGATGTACATTATGCTTACAATAAAGGGCTCCATGAATATGAAGTTTTGAAGATAGTTAGTAATTTAAAGCAACACCCACTTCAAGGTTTTCCATGTTGTCCCCAGTAACATTGAGAAAATATTCTATATAAACTGAAAAGATCAGCAATGAACATGTACAATCATCTCACCTGCTCCTGAGGATTCTCGCAGAAATCTGGTTCACAGAGTATAATCTCATTCTGAAGCTGCAACACAAAGGAACACAGTCTGCGGGTTGTACCTTCTCTGCACCTCCAGTGACTGGTTGGAGAGGACAGCCTAGCTAAACATTAGTTTACCTTCTCCAGCTGAGCGAACTGCTCCTCGCACTGGTCCATCAGCTCACTCTGAGCCGCCTCTGACAGCCCCGCTGCCGCCTGGCCGCCGAGCTCCACCTCGGCCTGAGCACGGACACATAACATCCACAAACAGGTTGAGGTTTGATTGTGAGCTGTCGGCTGCTTACGGCTCGTCTCATGAAGCAGGGCCGATATTCTGGACAATTAATGTGAATGCACCTCACTTTACATAGCGGTGTACATATCAAGACAAGAGGACGTCCAGTCTTACCATAATTTCTGAATTTCACTCTCTTTTCTCCACAACACGGAAACCAACAACAACAAACGCTCCTTTTTCAAAAATAAAAAACCGCCAACACTGATGACGTCACGTCTGCGACAGAAGGGAGTGCTGAGGAGCGTGGACGCTGCGCCGGACTGCGGATGTTCAGTGCGGTCTGCAAAACTGCGAACCGCAGATATGCAGATTAGGGTATTTTGTTTTCAGGGGAAACGAGTAAGTGAGTAAAAATCTGTTGCTGGTGATGAACAATCTGGCATTGTGGACAGCACGACGCGGAAACCGTGCAGCAATAAACACATATCTTCAGCACTGAGGGGGTTATTGTTTTCTTTCTTCAAAAAACTAGGCCTCTTCCAACAAAGCCACAGCAAAGTGGAGGCTAATTGTAGGTGGTTTGAATAACAAAAGTAAAATAAATATCCAAACAAACTGTAACCTACTTAAGTACAACTTTGAGGTATTGGTGCTTACTTAAGTATTTTATTTTTAAGCTGGTCTACGTCAACTTCACTACATTGATACTGCACTTTTTACTATACTGCATTTATAATGTGACAGCTAGTTACTATAAAGCTAAAGATTTTTCATACAAAAGCATAAAATCATCTCATGAAATACGATACTTTGTTACAGAGTTAACTAGCCAACATATAAAGAGTTAAAGTAAAAATTTGCTCATTCTCATTCAGTTGATACTTTCGTAATAATACTTCAATATTGTAACACAAAGGGGCCATTTAGTATTTTACTTTATATACTTTAATTACATTCTGAAGATTATACTTTTGCATGTTCATTTAAGCCTTTAAATGCCAGACAACTTGTGGAGTCCTTTGATGTACTTCTCTGGCCGATTAAAAGATCAAAACTCAGTCAGTGCTTTTCCCACTGCAGTAGGCTACACATTAATAGAAATATGCTGTTTTTTTCCCCATTTAATTACACCCAACCTGTAAAACAGTGTGGCTGTGTACAGGGAGCTGAGGGTACGGTAAGGGAGCAAGTGCAGTTGGTGTCTATGTGTCCAAATGTGTTGGTCAGTAACTCAGTATTTTACAGTAAGACGGAAACAGACACCAGAGCACCATTATTATCCTGAACATGGTACTAGCTCTCAAATAAGTCTAATACGACATTAATACTGAGAGAGAGTGAGAAGCAGATCTACACTGAATAGCCTGCACCAATAAGCAAGTTCTTACCCAAATCAAACTTAATTACCAAGAATGTAACAGATTTTCAGATCAAAACTAAATTTAATTCATTTACTTCGAGAAACACAGATATAATTGGAGAAGCATCTTTTTGATTTCGATTTGTATCTGCTTTCTAATCTCCACCATTGCCATTCAATAGCTCTATATCTCATCGTATCACATTTACTATTTGGGTTTTGCAGGGATTTGTTTTTCTTTTATTATAGGATAGTCTAATGTGTTTACCACTAATATACATATACATTTCCTCTCATTGTCGTACATCTTGCACAATCTGTTTAACCATGGCCGTTTAAGTTTTCTTTTCAGAGTGGAGAGAGGAAAATCAAAATTTGTTGACAATTCCTTATGCCATCAACTCAGTATTACTTTGTAGTATTCATTTTATGTAATTCTATTATCCAAACCGCGTATCCTATTTAGGGTCGCGCGGGCGCTGGAGCCGATCGCAGCTGACATTGGCAGAAGGCAGGGCACACATACAGAGACAGACAACCATTCACACCTACGGGCAATTATGGAGTCTCCAATTTACCTAAGCTGCTTTTGACTGTGGGAGGAAGCCGGAGAACCCGGAGGGAACCCACGCTGCCACGGGGATCGAACCCCGGCCCCTCTTTTGTGAGGTGCAGCCCCATTTTATGTAATTACACATTTTATTTAGATATACTTTTCAAAATGCGCGCGCGCGCACACACACACACACACACACACACACACACACACACACACACACACACACACACACACACACACACACACACACACACACACACACACACACACACACACACACACACACCATAGCTGGTTAACTGCTCAGTGGAGTACACTGTCCTGTGAACACCAGCAGGTGTCTCTGCATTTCTCTCTCCTCGGTGGCCGCGCAGCTGACTGGAGTTTGAATCTTGTCATCATCTGCATTGCCTTTTCCACTTCCTACTTGTTTTTTTTTTCTATATGTCATGAACCTTTTTTCATAACCAGCATGCTGTGGTTTGACACATTTAATTTAAATGATGAATCCACCCATCCAGATCTGACTACCATATAGACACCACTGATTAATTTGACTTTATTTATTAATTTATAGTTTATTGGTGTTTTTGCTCTATGCCACTAAGAAATTTAAATTTCCATCACTTATATCTTGTAACTTTTCCACCTGAGCTCATATTTATAACATTTTCTACAATCTACACCCATATTTATCTATACTATTTTCTATTATCAATTTTATTTATGTGCTGCTAATGACCTTTTGTTGTGTATGTAACTTCTTACTTAATTTCTTGATTTGCATCATTGCTGAAAAATACTATGCTCTTAATTTTGATGCTGTTTTGAGCATTTTAACCAGCAAAGGACGATGTGTTCATCATCCACAAGGTATGCAAACCATATTTAAAGAGACACAATAGTCTGCGTTCATAGCTAACTGCAGTTTGCTCTTCTCCCTGACTCACAGTGTCTAATAGAAAGCTGTTTTAACATGTATGAAACCATTCTCTTTTTTTTATCATTCTGTATTAATCATCCCCCAAACTACATCTGCCTTTGATCTGAAGCTGCTGCTGCCACCAAGACTGTGAAGCAAATACACTTCCAAATCAACTATAGGTCGCAGTTTGTGACATGCTTTGAATTTTACTTTTATTTTTACATAATTGAGAGTTCAAACATTTTCAAAATACATCAGCCAATCTCTTTCTCAGGCATCTCTTTCTCTCTCCTCCTTCTTTATTTATAAGATAAACAAGCATAAATGTTTGCTGTGGTTGTAATAATCTATCAGAGCATATGTTGCAGCAAAACTAGATGAACAATTTATTCCAAATGGTGAGATGGACTCTTTACTCTTCTGACTGTCTGATTTGAATACAGTGGATATGCTGCAGCAGCAGCAGCAGCAGCAGTAGCGATAGTTTACATGTATATATTTACTGATTTCCTAGTATATGTTTTCAAGCTACATCCCCAAAAATCACATAGCCTGGATTATTTATATGATCAACTAGAATTTGATTAATATGCAAATTTCCAAACAAACTGTTCCATTTGAGCCTTCAGCGCAGCCTAATTAATCAACAGTTAAAGGAAATTAATACATACATCAATTCTGTCAGGAACATGCTTAGTTCAATCGCCCGTAAAATTGAAGTTTGAAGTATTAACTGGCTCCACAGGAAGGCTATGATTAAAACTCTACAATTCAGGCAATCCAGGCAAATGTAAAGTAATTTACAGATCTTCTTTTTTAATACTTATTTAATAATAATAATAATAATAACATAATAATAATAATAATAATACTTTGATGGTTGATGATAATTTATTTCTGCTATTTTTGAGAAACAACTGGAAACATTAAACTAATTAATGCATTTAAAAGCTTGTCTTTAATGCTGTCACTCGACCAGTGTCTCAAATATTAATTCACACTTTGCACCTGAGACTCTTTTCCACAAGGTGCAAATAATAATAAAGTAGAGAGAGAGAGAGAGGGAGAGAGAGGGTGAGAGGGAGAGAGAGAGAGAGAGAGAGAGAGAGAGAGAGAGAGAGAGGGACAGAGAGAGATCGTGTTAAAAAAGGGGAGGGAAGAGATGAAAAGAGAGAGGGCTGTTCTATTGTTTCAGTAGGGACTCATGCATCAAACTTCAATTTTCCGGACGATTGAAGTAGTGATTTTTTCCATCTTGAAGTGAAATACTGAAATACACTTAAGACCTCCAGATTAATTACCACGAAGTGGTCCCACAGACTGTAGTATTACTTATCGCAGGGCCTCCTGACAAGCTCTCATAAAATAAGCAAGTGAAATCCATAAACTTAGCCTGCCTTAACACTCTCTCCCTTCATAAATATGCTTGATTCAGAATAGGCTGACACACACACACACACACACACACACACACACACACACACACACACACACACACAACCACACAATGTTGTAATATACGCTTCAAAACAAAGGATTAGTTTTTAGAAAAAAGTTTTAAATTGGCATGTTCATATTTGCAAGTCAATTTACAAAATAATCTAATCTAATTGAAATTGAATTTTTCTTTGGAGGTACCTTTAAAATCAAGGGTTACCTTTGATGAACTAAACATGAATACATATTAAATAAAGGCCACACTTTACCCCCTATTTAACATTAATAAGCATAAACCTAATATGGTAAATGGCTGCACACTATACACACTGCAGTTGTATGCAGATATTTAAAATGTTTATTAACAGTATTTGTTAACAACTCCAACTTCTCCTTTGAAAACAGATTTTACATTATTACAACTGTGTTTTACTACATTGTCAATAATTATCTGTTTATACACCATCCTTCATTATGGGAGTCCACATGGAGGTTGAGTTGTTGACAAATACATTAATAAACGCTTATATCTGCTTACAAATACATTATAATGTGTTATAAACAATTTATAAAATAGTACTTAAAAATGCTAAATATGGGGTGAAGTGTTAATGAATTATACATTTTTATAGGACTAATTTGCCTACAGAGAATTAGCAATAGCTTCAGCCATATTAAGTGCTTGCAAGTCTATAAACTTATTCAGGTTGTCCTAAATTAAAAGTAAAAAATAAAATAAAATAAAATAAAGAAAAAGCCAACACTATAGAACAAGTCACAAGAAGACAGGCCTACTTATCATTTCTTTGAACAAAGCGAGTTAAACGGGAGGTAGCCTTTTGAGCTCCTCTTTGGACACTCTCTCTTTCTCACATCATGTTTTCAGCTTCATTAAACTCCTTAAAGACAAAAGAAATAAAGAAAAAAGAGATGAGAAGAAAACAAACAAAGGACTCCCTAACCAGACTTTGGCATAAATGTCACAGTCTAAACTCTTTATGGCTCCCTACTTAACATTAAAAACACTTCCAACAAAATCCATTTCTTGTTTAGAAAACGTTCTTGGACAGAAGTCAAACATATTATTCCAGAGCTAAAAAGCGGAGAAAGACAAGCGGCTCACAAAAAAGGGGCAGTTTCATTGTAATTCATTGACTTGTTCAAAACGCCAGGCAAAGAAAAGGGCTAGACATTAATAGCCGCAGATGCCCTCATGAAGGGAGAGTCTATGTAGGCATTATGGCCTTTGTTCGCACCCAGTTAAACTGTTTAAAAGGAGGGTTAACTCAATCCATCAAATTGTCTAAAATTGTGAGGAAATTTCAAAAACCATATGGCCTCCAAACGTTTGCGTCCTTTTTGTGCGGTGGGACACACTTGTCTCAGTATTGCTGCCTGCGGGGGACCGGCCCTGCTCCTTTGTGGCTCGTCCCATCAGGGAACGCTGCTCATTTGTCCCCACTTTTCATGCTTTACGCTCAAAATTACGGCCCAGTCCCGCAGAACAAAAAAGGTCTATAAAGGCCCGGAGAAACTGGCCCAAAACTTTGTGTTTTTGTGGCATCCTCGTCTTTTTTTCCCCCGGCACCAGATTTGTGTTTCTCACATAAATTTTTTCCACGAATGGAGAAACACGTCTAAGGGTCAAGAAGCCATGATACGCATTTAGGATGTGAAAGGAGATGTGAGATTCCGGGCCACAAAATGTTTAGAGCATCCTAGTAGAAAAGGACACAAAGGGACAAAATAGTTCAGTATAATAACTCTAAATGGGCCGCTTTGATGGGCTTGCACGCCCAGATTTGGCAGGGAGAGCGTGTTTCTTAAATGTTTTTTTTTTGTCCTCACTATAGAAAAAAAAAATCCAGGCTATTATATCTATAACAAAAAAAAAAACCTCAATATTAATTCAAGAATTACAACATAAAAGATATATTCAGAAAAGCCATTTTATTCCCATAGTAGCCTATATACATTACAGTCTGTGCATTGGTTTTTCAAATAATGTCCTGATTTTAGAAAGGCACTTACAGGTGTACAAAACATAACAAATTTATAACTGTAAATCTATTGTATCCAAACAATAAATCTAAAAAGTAGCCTATAGCTTGTCAAAATCACCGCAATATTATTTTTTGTTTCTCGCCGTCGCGTGAGCATTCTCATAAAACGCATAACTGTGAATGTCCGAGTTTGCCTTTCCGATTATCATCATCATCTTCATCATCATCATCATCATCATGCACTGCAGCATCGGGACGCCAAATATGAACTGAAGTCAAGGGGTCCAGTGAGATGATGAGGAGCAGGAGAAGAAGAAGAAGAAGAAGAAGAGCCGGCAGTGAAAAAGTGACTCAATTGCGATTTGGCTCACATAAAACACAAAAAACAATTAAATAAAAAAAATAGTAAAAATAAATAGATAATGATCACAAATCAAATCATGCATTTACATGCAAAAAATATGACAAACTGGAGCACTTTCATTGTAGTGTGTGAGGGTATAGGCCTTATAGCAAAAGCGATAGAACAGGTGTGTGTGTGTGTGTGTGTGTGTGTGTGTGTGTGTGTGTGTGTGTGTGTGTGTGTGTGTGTGTGTGTGTGTGTGTTGGCCTATAGTGTAAAAAAATAATAAGTTACTCATGTCATTATAGATCATATTGCTTTGATTGCAAGAAGTAACAGTTTTCTAATGAATACATTGTAAAATACCACTGCATATTTCTTGTTCTGTGTTCATGCTTCACTATGAATAGGTCTATCTGTGTCGATATAAAAGTCATTACATTTTGGTACATGTTCTGAGATATGGTATACAATATAAGCAGTAAGTTACAAGTCCTCGGTAGGATTTTTTTTATCGTCTTTTTGTGTTTCTCGACCTTCGAGCCCCACGCTGCGCCATCAGTCATCAACATCAATCTCCACGTCCTCGTCCTCCGAGCACTCTTTACTAGTTGTGTGGTCTGAGAACGGAGACAGCGGCGAGTTCCGCAGTTTCTGAACGAGCTCGAGCTCCTGTCGGCCGCCCTGCGCGGGGGAAACGTTTCGCGGGTGGCCCAGCGTGCCGTTGGCGCATTTCTCCAGGTCCGCCAGCTTGGCGAGCTTCTCCAACGGGACCTGGCCGATGGCCTTGGCCGACTCCACGTCGGCCTTCATCTCCTCCAGGTCCCGTTTTAGCTTGGCCCTCCGGTTCTGAAACCACGTGATGACCTGCGCGTTCGTCAGGCCCAGCTGCTGCGCGATCTGGTCCCGGTCGGCCGGGGACAGGTACTTCTGGTACAGGAAGCGCTTCTCCAGCTCGTAGATTTGGTGATTGGTGAACGCCGTCCGAGACTTCCGACGCTTCTTCGGAGTGCTTCTCTGGCCGAACAGAGTCATCCCGTCCCGGCCTGTGAGGAGAGACAGAGGCCGAGTGAAAATCATTGAATCCTTCAGGTGCAGGGCTTCCTCTGCACCGCTGCGGTGTGCGCGTAAAAGTGACCTTAATGCAAAAAATAACAATGAACGTGATCCTATATGTGAAACAGTAAAGCCTTTAGCTCTTATGGGAACGGGTTATTACAATAATATTACACAGACACCACTGGGAAATGTTGAGCACCAGTCACACGAGACCCTTATTATTATTAAAGAAAAGCGGTGGCGATTTATTTCGGCCAGCCCAGCCCAGAATATGAACACGCCTTTGTTCGATCCAATATTTTATAGAAATAAATATGCATTCATGAAAATATTTGCTCAGGCTATTAAACAAGCACATTTAATAAAATAATTGCATGACAGGGTTTGAAATAAAAGGTGTAACCAAGTGGTTATTTTCTGTCTGGTGCAGGCCATTGAATGAGGGAAAACCAGAGAAACGCCTAACATAGCACATAAAACGGTGAATTTGAACTGTGCTTTTGGGATGGAGATTTACCTTCTGCAGCCTGTAAAACGCTGACTTCCAGTCCCTTGAAGGTCTTGCTGGCCAGCTCCTCTAACGCGCAGAGCGGGGAGGTTTGGTTGAGGAGAGCCCGGCTGGACAGAGGAATGCTGGACGGACGGTGCTTCTCAGAGGACGAAATTAGATGAGCTGTTCCACAAATTGTGTAACTTCGTTTCACAGACGGTTTGTTCAGGATATCCTCGATGCTGAAAGGGGTCAGCGGCTTGTTGGAGTTGGCAGGAGGCGGCAAGTGGTCCAGCGGACTTCGCCTCCTGTTCTCCACTGCATCACATTTGGCCACTTCTTTGGATGTCATCATTGGTTGTGCGCAGAGTTTGTAAAGGACTTCGTTGAAATATTCGTCGATTAAAAACGAGCGATGCTATTGAGGAAAAAAGTCACATAACAGTTTGGGAGGTAAAAAAAACCCCAAGACACCGACAGAGAGAATGAAGAAAAGAAAATCTTATTCCAAAATGAGATGTCTTCAGAGTGTCGATCCTCGGGAACAGCAAGTCCGCAGGAGTGAGATGCCTCCCTGAAAATGGCGAGGTCCAAAGAGTTGAGGATTACTAACAAGTTATCATTGATTGGTAGGTAATCAATTATCTCCAGTGGCACTTTCGCCCTCTTCCCTTTCACTCTTTGACTATGTTGCAGTCCAGTGCGGGGCTTTTTGCGACTGGGGGTGTCCCATTAATTAGGACGCATGGCTGGAAGGAGGAGGAGCCCGGCGGAATTATTATAATGCTTTGTGCTCTTATCATCTTTGGTCTAATTTAGTCGTGTGGTGAGATACCAGAATAGGTTTATGGGGTAAATGAGGGGAAGCAGAGAGAGATGGGGAGCGAGAAAGATAAGGGAAGAGATGACAATCCGTTGCATTTTTAGGCGTTTTTATGCGTAAAACTTTGTTTTTAGTTCAGCAGGAGTTTCTAGGCTTTTATTTTGTATCATCTGGATGCTGCCAAAAGACAAGTCGACTCAGGCGATATCTTAGCTGTTGTAGATAGACAGAAAGATTTTTTTCCTCGACCGAAAGCGTGGATGATCCTTTGTTTTGTAAAGGTAATGTAGAGCTGAGCCATATATCAGCTCTGATGATACCTCCTCTGGGGCGGGAGAGAAGGAGCAGCATGCATCCCTCTCAGCAACGCCGAATCCGAGCCATAACTCAGGCGAAAGGGCTCCTTTTTTTTTTTTTTATCATCCGAGAAATATTTCATCTCCTCTCAAATTTCCCTGCGTCCTCCAGGTTTGACATGATGAGTTTATTTTGGCGCTGCTCTGAAGAATTGGCGACAGGCGATTTGCATAAGAAAACAAATTTACGCAGCAGGACAAAATATATGATTTTTTTTCTCCCATCAAAACTAAAACAATTTAAATGCCGACCAGAAGAAAGAAAATGGTAGTTTTTCATCTCGTGACATTTCATTTTGAATTTTATCTTTATGTGTACAAAATTGTCGATAAATTTACTGCAGAAAAATAAATAAAGGCAAGTCGAGCAATTTATTATTATTATTGTTATCATTAATTCCACATTGTTGTCATTGTAAGACGTCATATTTATTTACCTTAAAAATGTCCGTTCAGGATGCTTTAAGTCAATATTGCAATGATTAGCTTCGTCTAAAAAAACACCAACAGAATGATGGTGAAGATATAGAATAAATGCATGGTCGCATTTTAATATTTGTATTTAGCCTGGTGAGTTATTTATTTATTTATTCTACTACTGTATATTATTTTAATAAAACACTCGACATGTATTCAATCAGCCAAGTCATGTCCATTGGTGTCACTTAGCTTGCTACTAAAGCCATTTAGCCGTGACATTATACACAAGGTTCAGTTTCTTAGTAGAGACATTTTATTTTACTCTGCTATCAACTTTCCACCCATAAGTCACATTTATATTAGAACAGAAGACATCATTTTGACCAAATTTTCATTTATTTAGAAAGAGATCTTTGGCTGTCAGTTTGCAAAGGGCTTC